>JAJGRW010003433.1:0-24354 GCA_025461045.1 Carex parvula
GGTAACTATAATTTTTACTTTAAATTTGTTAATAGATAATGGTCAGATACTACGAGACGGGACCTAAATTTTCAATTGATTCAACTTCACAAGGATCATAACAAATATGGTCTACTTTAGGCCTTAATCGTTCTTCATCTTCACAAACATAACAAATAGGGTCTAGCTTAGCCCCTAATCATTCTTCATCTTCATAAGAACCTCCTTATGATCCCGCTTCAAGGCCACCCATATCTCAATATCCACCAAATGAAGGATAATATGCGTAGACATTATCTAGGCAAAGGGCTGTTGGATTGTACCATAATCTACTTGTCTGTTTGACTTGATTTGCAAAACATATATTTGTTGAATTTTACAGTTTCGTGTCTTGAGATATTGTGCAGGTTATGACGATATGAATTGCTAAAGTACACATCAAGGATATATGATGAATTGCAATAATTAATCAATGATGAGTCATGAAGAACCAAGCATTGGAGCTAGAAGCATCATCTCGAGATTAGGTTTAGAAATCTGTAAAATTGGTAAAGTATGCTTGAGAATGTGATAATTTACCTTAACCTTTGTAACGGTTAATTAGCCGTTGCAACGGAATAAATCAAACACATCCAAATTGATTTATTCTGTTACGACAGCCGTTGCAACGGTTATCCAGAATTTCCAGAGAATAACCGTTGTGACAACTACTGCAACGGTTAATAGCCATTAGGGTTTCCCAGGCAGCCAAACCTATGATTTAGAGTTAACCGTTGTACGGTTATTTACCGTTGCAACGGTTAACACCAAATACTTAATTTTGCACAGTTATCTATAAATAGAAGCAAGATCTAGGTTTGGATTATCACTTAGCCGCCCTCAATTGTAATATTGCAATTCTTTTCAGATCTAGAAAAAGCCATTGTTGCTTGTGCACACAGTTTCAATATTCATACTACAATCTCAAGCATACTCAACTACAATCAATCTTGTGTAAGAAGTAGAGTGACCTTCAGTGATTTCTTGTTTGTTTCATACATTTGAGCCTTTAGTGCTCGTGGGTCATTTCCGTGCTCGGGCCATGTGACTTCTCAACTTTGTAAGGGCTCACCGGTTCCACCTTGTACTCCTTTCTCATTGGATAAAGAAAGGCACGCTATCTCGAAGGTCGCGAGCCCCGGAGAGCCCCGGAGATGTAGGCGTTAGTGTCGAACTCCATAAACAACTCTCGTGTCAAGTGTCTCTCAACTCTTCTATTTATTTTACGTACACTTGTTTAGTTTAGAGTTATTCTTGTTTCCGCTAATAGCAACACATATGCACATTAGTTAAAAGTACTTAGCTTTAAATTTTAAAATGCCCCGTATTCACCCCCCTCTAGGTGCCTTAGGGGCCAACAAGGGCCATGTCAACCAAACAATTACGATTTTCCCCAAAGAGACATAGGTGGTTTTTTTAGAAGATTTAATAAATCTTGATTTGGTCAATACCCCTATTGGTTGGAATATAACATTGCTAAAGATGCGGCATTCTATCTTTGTTGCTATCTATTTAGACCAAACAATCTTGGATCAGGGGAGGAACCAAGTTTGTAGGAGGGGGGCTATCGAAATTGGAAATGTAAGAAAGGGTTTGATGATCATGTTGGTGATGTAAATAGTGAGCACAATCAGGCTCAAATGAAGTGTTTGAATTTGATGAGTGAAAGACGGAGCATCCAAACTCTCTTGGCAAGACAAAGTGTTAGCGAAGGGATGGATTATCGAGTGCAGTTAAAAACCTCTGTAGTTGTTTCTCGATTTCTCGCAAAACAAGGTTTGACATTCCGCGGAATGATGAGTCTGAAAGCTCTAACTGTAAATGTAACTTCTTTCATCTTTTGAGGTATACGGAAGATCTAAACCCACAAATTGATAAGGTTATTCTGGAAAAAGCTCCCAAAAACCGAAAGTTGTCATCATCCGATACCTAAAAGGAGATAGTCAATTTTGCCGCAGAGGAGACGATATTGGAACCCGGATCCGATTTCCAACCCGATAGTTTATTCGAATCCGAATCTGATTTTTGTCTACCCCTAGATCAAATTCTAAATTCGCCACTGCACACATACAAGATTTACGTGCCTCAAAAAGAGATGCGTATACTTAGTTTGCGTGTCACTTCTGAGAAACATGCACACTTAAACAAAACAAGAAGCTTTCTCCATTCCATGCAAAAAAAAAAAAAAAACAAAGCACACAAATTTAATATGCGTTTCTCGAAAAGAACACACAAACTAAATCTATACATCTCCATCAAGACTTGATCTACTTGTCAGACTCGAGTGATATGCGTGTCACTAAGGTCGGGTGCGAATCTGCTACGATTCTAAGGATCACAAGAACCTGTGATTCTAATTCCAATCATTCAAACGATGAAACTCAGAATTCCTTTGATAAATCAGTTTTTATGCACGAATCTCGAAATATGTGAACGGTTGAGATTGGAATCGCAGGGACTCTGCGATCCCAGAGGATCGCAACAGATTTATTTCCCACTAAGGTCAGACACTTTAGTAACACGCATATCCTCTTGAAATTATTATCTAAAAATTCGGCACGATCTGAATTATACAGACACCGTTAGTACTTAATTCACTGCTCAAAAGAGAAGGCACGAGATTGGGCGGAGCCACTTCAAATTGTGTAGACAAATATGGAGCCCAGCTGGATATGGGAAGGGTTGACCGGTCTAGCTATTTTGCCTACCCGACCAATAGCTATGGGTTTTTCAAATATTATTTAGGAAACAGTTTCACTTAAAAATTAAAATAGGTCGTTACTCGTTATGTCTCCAAAAATAGCTGTAGGAACTCGGTTCTTCTCGGTTGTGTATTCTAGTATTTTTATTTTCCTTGCAGCTACACGTATCAGTCTGTTTATTATTTATGGGATGCCTACGGACAATTCTAAAAAAAAAATCCGGCTACTTCTGGAATAAACAATTGTATTAATTTAGACAATGTTTAGTGTCCACCAAAAGTCCACAAAATTAATCAAAATGACATATATGCTATTCTATATACATTCTATCATACATAACATATGTTCAAATGATAAGATCGTGTTCGTTTCATTTGTAAAAAAGACGTGAATTGTAATATTAATTTAAGAATTGTGGAGTAATTGATAATTTAACATTATTGACAAATTAGCAATGCTTCTGAAAGTATCACATTAGACTTGATAAATCCTAATTTTAAGAATACAATATTAGTAATTATAAAATTAATTATCAATTCCAACATTATTTTTTTATCATGACAGCAAACTAAAATTGCAGGTTGAGAACATTTTAAAATTGATGTAAAGAAAATTTCTCTGACAAATAAATTTGCCCTAAATTAATCACTAATGACGCTATATTCCACAAAGCATATTAACGGGCAATTAGGGATATATAGTGATACGTCTTATCTTCGGAGAGAGTCACAGTGTGCCTAGACACGTCTTAACTCGAGAGAGATTAGTCCGTGCGGGTTAAGTATGTATTTAATGTGTGTCTGGATGAAACTGTGTGCAGATCCGGTAGGTATGTAACTATATCCTCTATGTACCGTGTATTGCTGAATCGTGGACCCCGAGCTCAGTGAACTCGGGGGTATTTATAGGCCTGTAGGTCGGTTGTAATCTCGTACGAACGTCCCAAATGGACTTGTCATGCAGGTCGGTAAGTCGGTTATGACTCCGTACGGCAGTCCCGAACAGGCTAGCCGAGTGGGCCTGTAAGTCAGTTGTAACTCCGTACGGCAGTCCCGAATAAACTTGCTAAAAAGACTTACTAACTGAACTTGACACTTGACCCATAATGATTTTATGAAACTTTCAGTATATGGCCCTATCATATAGCATCTTATCGGAAATGACACGGGTCATGTAAACGGATAAAAGGTTGTCATTGGCACCCCTAGCCATAGTAACAATATACGTTTCCGAACCGAACTCTAAAACGCACAAAAAAATGTATAATATGTTTTATTCGCGAATAAAATGTGAAAAAATGCCAATCACGAATTATTCGCAATAAAACACGATATTTTTTGGGTTTTTTTTTTCTTCCTTGTTGTACCGAATCATCCAAATTATACCCGAATCACGAATTTTTAACCCTGCCAAACCGAACCCGAACTATTCATTTGTCACTATGCCCCTAGACCCTAGTTATGGAATTAACATTTGCACTTGAAATTAAAATGCCATTTTCTGTTTCATTTATACAGTTGTGATCCAACTATTTAAGTCTTGCACACCAAGTTCATTGTCTCGCGTCAGCCATCCTTTTCAGAAAATAAAACCCTTAAAGATTTCTAAAATTAATTTCTATATGTCTTTGTTTTAGAAATAAAAATTAATAAACAATCATACGTCATTTATATAACTAATATTGAAAATAAATTATTGTGCGCATTTTTCCTTACCTAACGTGACACCGGTATTAAATAAGCAACTTAATTTTTTCAGTCTGTAGACGCTACAAGCAAAGATTAAAAGAATAAATTTATTTCTTAAGGCAGATGATTAGATTTAAAGTTCAAGTAACACGTATTATTCACTTTGAAAGCAACATATTACTTGCCGGACAAATTAGAATATACAAGGATTAAAATATAAATTTCTCTCTGCCTTCTAAATAAGCACCTAACTAGTATCATGCCCGTGCGTAGCAATGGAAACATATTACAAGAGAACAAAAAAATAATCTAAAATGACATATTTTCATAAAAAAATTAGATTAAATAACAGATAATATTTCTTAAATGACATATTAAATGACACATCAACATGTAAATAACATTTCTTAAATGACATATTAGATGACCTATATATATATATATATATATATATATTATTTTTTTTACATATTTTCATAAAAATATTGCATACAAAATGACATATTAAATAAAAAATAACATCATTTAAATAATATAAAAAATAGAAAGAAATTAAGACATGACAAGTCAATTAAAAAATTCATCAATGATATTTAAAAAACGGATATAAAATAGTACCAATCAGAAAGATAATACAATTTACATATGACAAGTATGTGCCTAAATAAATTTTAGATTTCTACACATAAAAAAACATTAAAAAAAAATACATAGAATCAGAAAAGACATTATTTAATCGGAAGACTGATATTCCATTTGAAATTTCATCTTATAATCACAGTTGTTAATGAATTAGAAAATCTACGTGCTTTGGTATACATTACTAACACCTTCTATAACTTTTTGTCAATCGCTGTGAATCTCCGAAGCAAAAAAAAAAAAAAATGATGAACATAATTTTTTTGATGCATTGCGCAATAAAGTTCGAAATATGTAGAAGTTTTACATTAATGGTTTAAAGGAGCCCAATCTTTTTTGTCGGTAAATAAAATTTGAATACCAGCACATTTGTTTGAACAAAATACTTCTGACTTGCTTATAAATACCATGCATCAGTCAATTAAAGAAATCAAATGAACTGAATCAATAATTCTATCATAAAAGATTATCATGATTTAGTTTCTTTATATCTGTGTTGCATATTGTGTGTTGTGCGGTAATTAAAGGAACCAATCAAATCATTGATTTAGTTTCTTTATATATGTGTTGTATACGACTTGAGAGTAGGTCCGATGCCCATCGGACCTACCTCGGTTCGACGGGTTTAATCACCATCGATTTGCTTCTAGATTCGTGCGAAATTCTTTAAACCCCGTGCGTGTATGTTTTAATTTTCGTGCGTACAAATCTTATACTAGATCGGACCGTCATCGTGGCGTTGAACCTAAAAGTAGGTCCGATGGCCATCGAACCTACTCCGTTCTCGTTGTATACTGTGTGTTGTGCGGTAATTAAGAACTAAATCATTAGTTAGATTTCTTTAAAATTATCTAAAGTAATCAGATCAAATGAACTGAATCAATAATTCTATCATAAAAGAATTAAATCATTGATTTAGATCTTTATATCTGTGTTGCATATTGTGTGTTGTGCGGTAATTAAAGAAATTAAATCATTAGTTAGATTTCTTTAAAATTACCTAAAGTAATCAGGTCAATGATTCGTTTTGTTTTGTAGGATCGAAATTCTGGACAATGACAATCTATCAACTTTCTATATTATTTTTAATTAGTTTTTAAAAATAAAAGTTCTCTCCAAACTCGTTTTAGATCTAAAAAGGTCGGTACATGATCAGTCACATGGAAATCTGGATAGAAGTCCAATTTAAAAAAAGAAAGAAAGAAAAATCAATTAGATCGAAGTCATCGAACGCTTGATAGAACTTCCTATACTCTCTGACTCGAAATCGAAAGCATTTTCTCCTATTTTTTCTGCGGCGACTGCACATGTGTTCTATATTATTTCTTTACTCATATGATCATATCAAGGTTTTTTATTTTTTAAATAGAATTACTGTAAACTAAATCAACGGAACAAGCTTTAGGTTTTGGGAATTTCGAAATCTACCCTCCACCGATTCTAAGGACCGGTGTAGCAAAAAAAACCCAACCTACACCGGTCCTGGGGATCGGTGGAGCCTGTTTTGCACCATACGGGTGCAGACTGCACCCCTTGCCACAGAAAATCCCCTTCTATAGCTCCACCGATCCCTAGGACCGGTGGAGGCTTGATCTCTAATTTCTTCTTCCCGAGAGCTCCATCTCTGTCTCTCCCTTTCTTCTCCTTCGTTTCCTCTCCGAACCCCTTTGTTTTTTTTTTTTTTCTTTTATCCTCTCAATTTACTCAACCATTTCTCCATCCAATTGTTTTAAAATTTCTGGATCGTCTAAGAGAGTTAGAAACTCTTCGGATCTACGATTTTGACGAGGTAAATATCCCTCTTTTGATAATTTTTTATTTTAGCCGAATTAAAATGAATAACTAATTTAATTTAGTTTGTTTAGTATATTTAGATTGTTTTTGTGAAATGTAGTGTTAAATTAGTATTTGGTGTAATTTAGTGTTGATTTGGAGTATATTTAGTAATTTAGTGGTAATGTAGTGTAATTTAGAGTTCATTTGATGTTAATTTAGTAGATATGTAGTATAATTTTGTGTAATTAAGTGTTCATGTAGTATAATGTAACTTTTTAGTAATATGTATTATAATTTTTGTAAAATTAGATAAATGTGTGATGACTCTCATGAAGTTTTAAAATTAGATAAAATTATAAATGTGTAAATTAGTAATATGTAGTATAAATTTGTGTAATTAAGGGTTCATGAAGTTTATTTTTAAAATCAAAATTAGATGATATATTGTTTACATATAGTTCAATTTTCATTATTGTAGCTATATGCTTGAAAAAATATTTGTTTATATATTTATGTGTGATGACTCTCATCAGTTGCAAAAATATTTGTTTATCAAATTTTCTAACAGAGTCAATGGATAATCCGGATTATCCAGAGTTGTTGAAATTAGCACCACAGAACCACAGGACATGGCAAGTTCGTGATATGGTAATTTTGATTATATTTATTAATTATTTGTTGCAAATAAATATTTATATGAAGTATTTGAAGGGTTTATAATGTTTTAATTCTTTTTGGCAGCCTACCTCTTCATTGCAGGTAAATTCACATCAGACTAGTATTGCTTACAACAGTCGGATGGACGGTGCTCTGAAGAGGTTAGGGTTGTATCAAATTGCTCGCCTTAATGATTGCAAGATTGATCCGCATTTGATTACTGCTCTGGTTGAGAGGTGGAGGCCGGAGACCAATACATTTCATCTACCTGTCGGTGAGGTGACAGTGACGTTGGAAGATGTTGCATGTCTATGGGGCTTATCGACTAAGGGTAATTAATAATCAGAAGTTGTTTATCGGTTATTTAATTACCTATTTATAAAAATAAATTGTTAATTGTATAATTCTTTTAATTTGCAGGTGACGCGATACTGGCACCAGCGATACTGATTGGGACCCATACTTAGAGTTTGATATAGGGGCTGATCCGGCTATTTTTTACAATCACCTCCATCAGACAATGCCATATAAATATAGGATTTATAATCCTAACACATCGAAAGAACGATTGTCCGTCTCTGCTTATGCGCTTAGACTAAAATGGTTGCGGGCGCAATTTAGTTTACCCTTAGAAGATTGGCACAATGATGAGATAGTTGCACAGTACACTCGAGGTTTTTGTATGGATTTATTCGGGTCGGTTATGTTTCCAGATTCAAGTGCAGATGGAGTCCCTGCGATGTACTTGCAATTCATCACTGATCTAGAGACTCCACGAGAATACAATTGGGGAGGTGCTGTACTTGCACATCTCTATCAAGAGTTGTCACGTGCTTGCCACGCGGGGGCAGACACGATAGCGGGTCCGATGTTGTTGTTACAGATTTGGTCATGGACTCGATTTGTTGTTGGTCGGCCTATACCCCGATCAGACCCACCTCCCTTCGGTGGTGCCGATGAGGATACGAGGAATGCTTTCAAAGCCGGTTTAATAATATCAGCAATTACTCTGGCAGTCATTTGATGACTATCCAACCTTTCAGCACTTCCAAAACAAGTGTGGATAAACGGGTTGGTGGAAATTGTCCATGCACCTGTTGGTACTACAATTGCATACAATTTCCATTGGCATTTAGAAGATTTACATTTAACTCTATACTTAGTTTTGCTGCTGTTTAGCACTTCCAACTCTGTGTTTCGGGGTAGGTGAAAATCAGCAAGTTCTGATTTTAGTTTGGCTTTAGATTCAAACATTTGACCTTCAGCAAATTTTCATCTAACCTGGGGGGGTTCGCAAAAATGCACGATCCTTGTATGGCATTGGCAATTCATCTTTGAATGATGAACATGGATGCTTAAGTCCTCGATTGAGGAATGGGATCGACTCGTGCCAATCCTTCAATATTTCTCGGGCGTTCATTTCAGCCTCAAATTCGTCCATATCTGCGTCCCATGCTTCATCAGAATCGTCATCATCAAAAGAACTTGTATCAGATTCATTGTCTCGATCTGATTGCTCACAAGGGTCATCACCAGCCTGAACCGGAGGTGTGTAGGTGGGTACAGGTACACAGCCCGAGTCAGGATGAAAGCCGGTCTGAACCGACGGTGTGTTACTACCTCCAGGCAAACTATCTGGACACGGATCATAACTGATTTGGGTTCTACCCTGGTGTGCCTCAGCTACCAATTCTATAACCTTAAATCCAGCCACTTGAGCTGCAGTTTGTTTAATGACATCCCAAGTTTCCTCATTTTCTATCCGAAATAGTGAGAAATGGTACGATCCGGGTTGTGCTGTGTTCATAACCAACACCTTTTGAAGGTAAATGCAGCCCCTATGTCATAACCAACACCTGTTGAAGTGTTTTGGAGGTTACCACCATAATACACATTGATCAATAGCAGTGACATTTTGCTGAACAAAATTCAAACACCAAATTAACTCCAAATATTTTTCAATTTTACAACACTAAATATAAACAGATGAGTAAAAAAAAACTCACAATAATAATAAGAAGATGATGCTGAGTACAATGGTGGTGGCGATCTGTTCATATGGCAACTCCTCTAAGAATTTGAGAAAACGGAAATAATGAAAGAAAGAAGAAAGAAGAGAGGTTCGGTTCGGCTGGGAAGAGAAGAGAAGAAGAGAGGAGAAGGTGCGGCTGGCTGGTCTTTAACCCTAAACCTACCTACACCGATCCACAGGACCGGTGGAGGCATTTTTTAAGCTCCACCGATTCACAGGATCGGTGTAGGATGTTTCCGTGTGGTCCTGCGTGTAACTTGGTGTGGCTGTGCAAAACAGGCTCCACCGGTCCCTAGGACCGGTGTAGATTGGATTTTTTTTGCTCCACCGATCCTAGGGATCGGTGGAGGCTAGATTTCTAAATTTGAAACAGCAAAGGCTTGTTCCGTTAAATGATTTTACAGTAATTCTATTTAAAAAAAAAATCAAAGAAGTTATCAACTTCTAAAGTGATCGCTACACACAAAACCACATAGTCCACATTATAGCAAATTGTTCTATAAAACAAAGGGAAATGCCGTTCATTCGATCGAAATCGAGCACAAATTTAGAAGAATTCAACGATCGAGAGGCGACGCGGGTGCACGGGCCCCTCGCCTCCTAATGTCCACAAGATTTAAAATTTAAGAGGCCGGAAAAGATTTAAACCCTTAAAAGTAAAAAAAAGTTGTTAACACATGGCAAAATCTCAAATGCACATTTCTCGGTAAGGACCGTGAAAAGTCAACCCTAGGTCTACCCCCCTTCCAAGCCAGAAGTTTCAGTTCCATGCACCCATACCATAAGTCATAAGATGAACTTCCCACCAGTTACCACCGACACTACGGTCCAAAACTCCAAATCACAAGTCGTATACTCGTAAGTCGTAACTACTCCGACTATGAGAGAAATTTGGGTCCGATGCCCTAAGTGAGTTCGACGGGTTCACTCACCGTCCGATCTGCTTTAGGATTCGCGCCCGCAACTTTCGCGTCTGCTTTAAATTCGTGCGCACGATCGCAAAGTGGATCGGACGGTCCCGAAACCCATCGGACCCAAGCCTTTCTCTGAGACTATTGGGTCAATGAGATCGACCCCACCCAACTCCTGGGCCCATCTGTCAGACAGACAAGTAGTCCACTACTTTCCAAGGTTGCCTTCACACGTGTTATGGATGCGGCCCCAGACCCAATTTCCTTTTCCCACATTATCCAACTTTTTATATTCTTTTTCTGGCTGGCGTCTTTTTCAGAGAACTTGCCAAAGACTTTCCTTCGGTCCGATCAAATAATCAGTAATGAGAGGATCTGTGCTTCTTCGCTTTTGGAGGCTGATTTGAAAGTTGAGCTGTTGAGTTAAGCTTCATTTCGGACCATTGATCACGTTTGCTTAGGGCTTGGAGACGACTGCTTAGAAGGTAATTTTTTGAATATTTTTAGGCAATATGCAGTTCTAGTTTTACTATTAAGAGAAATTTCTCTTTTGGTTGGATTCCCTCGGTGATTATGTTTTCAACGACCTCAATTTGTACTGTTTTTTTGTATGGAAAAATAAGCGTCATAAGTAATTAAGTGCGCTTGTTCTTCGCCTAAGTAATCTCATATAGTCATATGACAATTTACAAGTTCAAATTGCACCTAAAGTAAAATTAAAAACATCCCTTGTTATTATTCTAATAGTCTAACATCCCTAGATACGTCTATGTCCCTATTCACTTAGGATTTTATCTTTTCCCCATTTTTGTTGCAAACGGCGTGTGTTTTTCAGAGGGTTGGGGGGGGGGGGGGGGGGGGGGGGGGGGGGAGATTAGATGAGGCCAAAGTTATGACTGTAATATGCAAACTTCAATAATCAATACGTGGTGCTTAGCAGATGCCCACTGCAGAGACTTCATCCATATGTGTTGTGCAAAGGAAACTTTATGTTCAGAAATGTGAAAATTTTGAAACAAAAAAGAATTTGAAACCTGAAAACCTGCACTCTCTAAAAGAAAAATGCTGGAGGTTCACCAATGGCTGCCCCCCTTGTGGAGGTCCTGACTTCCCTGATGGCTATACAATTTAAGATTGAAGTGTTTGCCAACATGCGAGCATTTCAATGAATCAAGGTCTCTTCATTAGTGAACTATCCGGGTTTAAGATTAAGGCGATTTTATGTGTTTAGACATAATTGTTTTCCTTATGTACATGAATATAAGGATATATATGAAGATCCATATATATGATTTTTTTTTGTGTTACGCAAAAGTAAAAATAACAAATACCTTATTGTAAAAGTATTCATATTTAGAAGATGAAAGTTTCTTATGGAATGCATTTGTTAGTGGTTGGAAATGTATCTTACATGATTTTCGCACTGCAACTCTGCAAGCTGGCATATAAGTTACATAATGACCACACATTCAATATGCATCCTCATATGTGGTAGCATTATTTTTTTCACACATTTGAGATGCATATATATCTGATGATGGATCTTTACTAGTATGGCTACATGAATTGCATTTTAATACCCCATTAGTTACTGGACTGAAATTCTGCACAAGTTATAGTCAGGTATTTTGCCATTATCTATCATATGACGGCCCTTTTATACTGGCTAGTGGCTTGATCTAAAAAGGTGGGATTTTTCAACTTTTGTGTTTATTATATATGTAAAAGCGTGCATTGATTGCTTTAAATGAAGGAAAACTGCTTTTCTCATCAAGCATGCTGTACACATGGAAGATGCATATCATAATTATTTTGTATGCATACAACAAAAACCAAGCCTTTAGTCCCAAACAAATTGGGGTAGGCTAGAAATGAAACCCAACTGGAGTCACAAAGTCAAATTCGGTTTTCCTTTCCAGTTTTGCAGATCTCACAAGGCCATGGAGAAATATTTTGCCTCTACTACCAGATTATCATGTTGAGTTGAATAAGCAACATTACGAAATGAAAGAGAAGAAAATCAGTAATGTAGGTGCGGGGTCGGGTCATTTTTTAATGGGTGTTACAGATACGGTTGTTATGTTTTATGGTTACATTTTCCCTTGCTTGGACTCCAGAAGTGGAAGCGAGGCTGGGGATTCTCTTCGGCACGGAGAATCAAGTTCAGGTTCGCACACTCTTTCTCATCCCAAATGTATGTCAGTAATCATATTGTACATTTGTACTGAATCTGGCATCAACCTACTGGCTCTTTGATTAGAGAGCTGGCGGATTCTTCTGATTTTATTTATGCTTAGTTGCATGACTGAGATTAGAGTTTTATTTAGTACAGTTTGCTCAATTTAGGGTTATTCAGCCGAAATTGAGCCACTACAAGATATATAATATATGGAGTTGTATAATTGTGGGATTTTAGGCTTAATTGTATCTGTATTTAAATAATGGAAACTGGTATTCATGCACTCGGTTTCTTTTAGCTAGCCAATAATTCCAACACTTTTATGTTGTAGAGCATTGGCCTTCATCTCCTGGAAGATTTCATGACAGCCCACTAAGAGCACCCCCAAGCCCACTAAGAGCACCACTGAGCCCTTTTAGACTTAACTTATCTCCACAACAAAGTAGGAGAGATCCTTTGAACCTCACTCTTTCTCAGATATACAAAATAACCCAGAACTTCTCGAAGGATCATATAATAGGTGTAGGTGGTTTTGGATCTGTCTACAAGGCTGAGTTGTCTAATGGTCGTATTGTCGCTATAAAGAGAGCAAAAAAGGTACTTTCAAATTTCTATTTTGTTTGTTACATTTTCACATGCAATGATAAGTCCCATGGATTGTTTAAAAAAAATTGATAATTTGTTCATATTGCATGGAGCTTAGAATATATACTAATGCCAGAAATTAACACCTTTTTATTTCATTAATTTGGAAGGAAAATTTTGGGGCTCTACAAGCAGAGTTTCGCAATGAAGTTGCTTTGTTAACTCAAATTGAACACAAAAATCTCGTCCAGTTGCTGGGTTACATCGATGATGCAAACGAGCAGCTCATTATTTCTGAATATGTTCCCAATGGAACCCTAAGAGAGCATTTGGATGGTAATATACATACCTTGTCTTATTTTTTTTATCTTTACAAAGGTCAGTTTATAGAACTGCTGAACTTACGAGCTAATTTGGCAGGAGAGCGAGGGGGCATTCTAAAATTCAGTCAGCGACTGGGAATAGCAATCGATATTGCCCATGGTTTAACTTATCTCCATAACTATGCAGGTTAGGCTGATGATAACTATAACTTGTTTAGTTTTACTAGTTCTTATTTTGAGAAGTTTGATGTACTAGTGCATGAAGGTGCACTGCTTTTCCCTTTCAAAAAATAGCAACACTGGATTTTGATTCTTTGATGATCATACACCTAACTGGTATTAACAGCCTGAGCAAAATATAGCGGTGCATCACCAGTCTGGTAAGACCAAGAAGTAATTTTTGGTTGAGGGCTAAAGTTAAGGAGGCCTAAGATGGTTATCATGATTTAGGGCGGGTTAAATTATTCATGTTTGGTTAAGGTAAAAAGAAGAGAGAGAGGAGTAAAATTTACAATAGTCACTGACTGGTTCAGGGCCAGCCTATTTAATGCTCGTTTGGTGGAATAACTAAGGCCTAAACCCCTTACCCCTTATTCCATGGTGTTAGACTTTAATCCTTGCTTTCAGTTTTGGCCAATCATCACGTTCTTTTTTCGGTTGTATATCCTCTCATAGCTATGCTTATTTTTTATTATTTTTTTTTGTTTAATTAAGAAAATCCTATAATCCACCGGGATGTAAAGTCGTCAAACATCATGTTGACCACTACACTCGGAGGCAAGGTGGCTGACTTTGGCTTTGCTAGGACAGGCTCCACCAAGGAAGGGCAGAGCCATGTCAGCACAAACATTAAGGGTACTGCTGGTTACGTAGACCCTGAGTATCTCAGGACGTTTCATCTCTCTCCAAAAAGTGATGTTTTCTCCTTTGGGATTTTACTTCTGGAGATTTTATCTGGTCGCCGTCCCGTGGAAATAACTAGGAGGAAAGAAGAAAAAATTACTATTAGATGGGTAAGTGCAACCACATGCTTGACCTTAGTTAAATTATATTTTTACCATATATTTGATTAGAAATAAAGGATGAAATGAGAAATCTTGCATAGTCAGGATAATCATACAAGAGAAAAATATCCTCCCTTTCCACTAGTAACAAGAGAAGTCACAACTTAATCCAGAAATTAAAATTAAGCTGACACCTTTTGTTGCATTTACAATATTCTTTTAAATTGACTTCATTCATGCTCTAAATTAGAGGTGATGACCAAAGCAGCCTTCACAAAATACCAGGGTTCTAAATAGCTAGCTATAGCCTTTTGGACCTTAAAAATTATAACGCTATCAGCCGCTTTCCTTTTATCAGGATTCTAAATGGCTACGCAATAGATTTTTTGGACCTTAAAAGCGATGACGCGATAATCGCTATTTAGAACCTTGCAAAATACATTTAATTCCCTTTATCGAGTTTCTTATTGTGTTGGTCAAGAAAGGTATAATAGTTTTTAAGTAAATGTCATTTCCGTCATTTCGGTGGACTACATCTCAATATTTATCTGTTGAAATATTAGATTTACAGGACTATTTACTAATAACAACTTTGTTCTTCGTTCTTGATTAAAGAGGGACTCTTACTTTTGAATTTTTAATTAAACATTCTGTGCAAATTCAGATTTCTCTTCAGCAGTTAATTGTGTGATTTTTCTATTCATGTAGGCCTTTTCCAAGTTCGACCGGGGTAACTACAAGGAAATACTAGACCCCCTGATGCGGGAAGAAGTGCCTGATGAGGTGCTAAAGAGGATCCTCAGCTTAGCTTTCCAATGTGCGGCCCCTTACCGGCACGACAGACCCAACATGAGAGAAGTCTGTGAGCAGCTATGGAAGATTAGAAAAGACTACAATGCATAATGCAGGGCATAATATGTAATCAAGGAATCTTCAGTAAAAGACCTTTCTTCCCAAAAAAAAAAAAAGTGCAAATGATATTTTTTAATTTGTAATCCCCTTGAAGCAGGTGTATTGTTTTACTGTTTGTTTGGTAGAAATCATAGTTTCTAGTCCAAACATGTTTAGGCTGAACTGTCCAAGGGTTGGTTCTTTTCTCATTAAATTTAGGCTGCACTGTCCAAGATTGGAACTCTTGTATATATGAATTAAGGTTTATTAGAGTGTTTTTGGGTTGCCGTGTTGATGTTATTATGTGTTTTGTATGTAAAGCCTACATGAAGCTAAATTCACTGGCCTAGGAAATCAGTCTCGTAACTTTTTTGTTATGTAGTTGTTGGTTGTTCAGCATAAATATAAAGTAAAAGATGAAATGAAACAAATCCCAACGAAAAGGCATAATAGATTGGATTGGTGAAATGGTACACTCGAACGTCAAGGATCTTTACTGTCATGATAGTGATTGGGTTTTATGGGTGGGTTGAAATTTGGTAATGATGGATATTTTGGGGGATTTTGTAGTATAATTTGAAGCAAAATGTAAGAGAGTAAAATAATTTTTCGATTCATTTCAATCTTCATGTTTATGACAAAAAAGTTGGTCCAGCACACCACCATTTTAATAGGAAATTTTTTAGAATTGATTTCGGTTAAATGTTTTTAAACTAGATAAATTAATATTATGCATAAAATTAAACTAGAATGTATCTTTATTCTGTTTGTGTGTGTTTGTTCATTCTTTTAATCAAATTGGATTATATTTATAATTTCAGTTTCGCCAAAATTTATAGGTAATTTTTATATGTGCATGGATTTATTCATGCAACACATACCAAATAAAGTAAAGATATGCATAAAGTACATTTACAATAAGTTTGTGTGCATTTGTTCATGATTTTAATCAATTTGGGTCATATACATAATTCTAAAATCGTCAACACTGACAGATAATCTCTAATTTATATTTTACGTTTGTATAATTTTGTATGATCATACAAATCAGATATTACCATGGAATTCAAAGAATTCCCAAACTACCCCTCTCCAGATTTGTAGTGAAAATAGAAACTCCAAAAGTATTGATAAAGACAACTTAATATATATTTTCAATCAATTATCAATCGTGCAATTTGAATACATAGGAAAAATCAAACAAAATAATGGTTACTATAACTCATTTGTGCTAGTATGCCTCATTTTTGTTCAATTCTTTCTTAACTGTACAATTATGTCACACTGGACTAAAATCTGTCTCAACTAACCATCAAACTATGTTAAGTTTGCATAAAATGTTAATATAGTCTCCTTATTGTTCACTTTTTTTAAACAAAATAGCTGGCAACAAGCCAAAAGAAAGTATAATTTTTCTTATGGAAGATAATACAAAGGACATATGCCTGCTCACTTTAAAGTCCAATTGATGTGGAAAAAACTTAGTGTTCTTTGTGACAATTCGTCAAACAACTCGTGTGCGCAAGAAAAACATAAGTTGTTTTGCATAATTAGAAGTAGAAGCTAATAAGAGACTCGGATCGGAGGACTGATAATTGGTTGCTTGGAAGAAGAGACGCCGCTTTGAGAGTCGAAATAGTCGCCTAGGGTTCTTCCTAGGGTTTCACCCAAGTTCCGCCTCCCTACTTGCTCCGCCGCTTCGTCTGCTGCTTGGCCTCTTGAAGCAATGGCGCTACTGTAGCACTACTCTTTCTTAATTTAAATTTATGTAAATTAGGTAATAAGTGTTTAGTTTCTGCGATGATGATGTTGTGTGTTGTTTTGTGCTGCTTTCTGTCTCTTCCTCTATCCTGGACTGGTTGATTTAGTTTTCAGTCTGATTTGATTCAGTGCCTTCTCAGCTGATGGGTGACTTCCTGGTTCGGTCGAGAAAACCATCACTAGGCTCCTATCACTCTAATTAAGCAAGGATGATCAATTTGCGTTCACAGGATGCACATACTCCTGTGCGTTTTTAGTTTTGTTTAGATGTATGTTTTCACAGACACTAATTGTCTAATCTTATGTAACAACTACTTTGTAACTTTTTCTATCAATGCAATTGTCTACGAGTTTTCAACCAAAAAGAAAAAAAGTAGAAGCTAATAAAAAGGACGATATTGATGAAAGCATAAATTTGTTTTGAATGGTAAATGAATTGACGCTTTCATTGTTGAAATTGATGAAAGCATAACTTTGTTTCCTAAAGATGAGAGAGAGAACCTGAAAGGGAGATGCACAAGAAATGAAAGATGAAGAGGCGGCGGCGGAGCCAGAGTTCTCTTGCTCAGCGGTTAGATTTTTATCACGTAGAGTTGGAAACATCAGAGAAGGGGAAATAGTAATATTGACAAAATAAGTAACAAATCTGCGCGCGGAGTGATTTCCATCAGACAGGAAGCTGGGAATAAAGAAAATCCACAATAAATATAGCTAGCGTGAGCTATGAATTATGGAATTCTCATGCTGAGGCAATAATGATAATACAATAGCATGTCATTAGAATATGAGGGAATCACCTTCTAAAAGCACAAACCAAACGCCCCTTAGTAAATTTTTGTGTATATGTTCGTGTTTTTAATCATTTTGATTATGACTCAAATTCACTACAATTGACAAATAATCTACATAAGCCCTTTATAAATGCATAGATTTATTTGTCTTAAATTAAACATACCTATTTAACCCTATGCTGGTTGCTTCTACCATGCTTTTAAAAAAAACGTACGTATTTAAGTAGTGTACATAAAATTTTGCTAGAATGCATATATAGTTCGTTTTTGAGTGTTTGTTCATGTTTTTAAATCAATTTGGGTTACATTTATTAACATAAATCACCATAAACAATATATATCTTTATATTCGTCTTTTGAATGTGTCCAATTTTATTCGAGCAAAATCAAACAGGTAATTAAATGTTAATTATGTTATGCATATAAGTTATATTGGAATGCGTCTACAATACATCTGTGTTTGTTCATATTTTTAATTAATTTGGTTGTATTGATAATCCTAATTACATCATCAAAATTGACATATATTTTCTATCAAGTATCTTTGACATGTACATGAGTTGATTTAACATTGAATCAGGTAAATACATTATATTATGCATAAATGATGCTAGAAGGCATTTCCACTGGTTGTTTATGTTTGTTCATATATTTAACCAATTTAGACTACATTGTGGCTGTATCTATTTGACAAAACAAGCTCTAATAATTCAGTGTCATTTATACGTACATAAATTTATTTAGATAGATATATTATGCATTAACTTCGGCTATAATGGATCACTTAGGCTGATCTAAGCTGTTTGAATAGGATTAATGTCCGCCATTTAAAAATATATATATATATAATTCTTATGCAATGGCTATTTTTTTTTTAAGTTTTTTTTTTTTTTTTTGAAAAAGGGCTATTTTATTTATGTAACTATTTTTATGGATTCAACATTGAATCCCATGAAATTTTATATAATGTCCTACTGTTGAACTCCATTCTTAAATTTGTAGTTATATTTATATAAAATATTATGTTGAACACTTGAACCCATCAATAAATTTATATAACATATTCTGTTGAACCCATCAATAAATTTGGCTCCGCTCATGAGTGCAACAATACCAATTAGCCTGAACGTAGAAATTAGAAGCACTCAAACTATAATCCGCCTGAAATGCTAAATGTAATTCATGTAACATGCAAGGGTGATACTACAATTTTACCAATCAAACAAATATTTATCTATGTCCACTAGGCACATGAAAAAACATTCAATTCATCCGGAAACATGTGCAATTAATAAACCTCCATATCCAAGAGTTAAAAAGAGTCACAAATTTCTATTTACGTAACAAAAGATAACAAAAATAAATGAGGTACTCATCACATCAAGAGCCTGTTTGGCGCAGTTACTGTGCGCGTGGGAAAAAAAAAATTCAGTTCAAATTAACCCAATTCCCGAGCCCATTCCCAATTCCATTTGAAAGCCGAACAGACCCCAAAAGTTTTACTCTGCACATCAAAAATAGTTTCATTTTGATACATTTTCCCCTCTAAATAATCTTATTTCTCAAAATACAAAACTAATTTAATCTTTTTTTGACTAAATTAACTTCAACCAGTAATGATTGCGATAATTAATGGTTGTGATATTTTAAAATATCCTCTTTTAAGATTTTTTATATTTGACAAATTTAAAAACATCATATGTTGATTTTTCAAAGAATAATTTTGTTCATCTTGACAACTTTTATCTCCATTTAAATCCTTCCGAACATTTACATTTTTTATGAATACAACCGAAAATGAGACAATCAAAATACCGACTTGACCTATATTTTTACTCAAAAAAAAAGACAATTTATAAATTAGTGTGCAAAGTCTCGAACGAAATTTTTTCAGAAGTCAAAACATTTTTTTTCTTAATTATCATCTGTCCAGAGTTAATTAAATTCCGATATCCCGATTTAGAATCGGGATCTTTCTACGTCGAGCAAAATTCCTTTTTGTCTATTTAAGCTCTCTCTGAGGCAAAAATAAGAAACCAAACCAGACAAAAAGTACACACTTAAAGCAACCACTAGTCTCGCCTCGCGCCAAAGTTATACTAAAATAGTTGACCTTTTCAGCCGCTACCCGCTAGGAGAGCTCCATTTCCTCTGAGGTAACAGAATAATTCTGTTTAAATCAGAACCGTCCAATTAGGATCCAGACATGCATGGGGTCCTTTAATATGGTGCGGATCCTGATTGGACGGTCAGTATCTTAACAAAATATTCTGTTACCTTAGGTGTGAATTCCTCGTGTCCCTTCCGGTTCCGACGACTATTAGTTAAGATTAAGAACCAAAAATCTCTTATGTGAACTGTGATTCATAAAACCAAGACAACCAAATAAATCATTTCACCGCTCCCATCCACCGCCTTGTTTACAACCAAATTCAGCAAAAAATAAGAAACCAAACCAGACAAAAAGTACACACCCTCACACGCGTGCGCGAACACACACAGAATTATAGGTGCTCTGATAAAAATCCCTGCTCTCTCCTCGGTCCATGGAGGAGAGGGATCCAGACAACCAAGCGAGCAATCACAGTCCTGATATACTACAAGCTCTAGAGGCGCTCAAGCGCGCGTCAAAGGAGGTCGAAGTGATCGCCACCACATCAGACGACGGTGGTTCGAACTCTCCTTCTATGAGAGCTCTCTTGGAGCTGGAGACCGGCTCCGACGATCTATTTTCCGGCGATTCCCTCCTTTGCCAGCTCCGGCAGCTCCTCTCTGAACTCCGGTCACTCTCCGCATCCCTCCCTTTGTCGTCAAATAAGTCAATCGGCGCTTCCCTTGTTGATTCGATCTTTCGTAGACCAAAATCGCCACAGCACGCCATGATTTCACGGGTCGCTGGCTTGATTGCATCTGAAATTCAGTCGTGGATCGACCGGGAAACCCTGGACCGGCTCGTCTCGGCACTGCAGTACCAATTCTCTGATGAAGAGCGTGCTACTCTCCTCCTTGCTCTAGAAACACGTGCCAGTGAGGGTTTTGACAGGGGGTTTCAAGACATGCTTCTCAAATCAGACGCCTTTTCTGTTGTAGA
Source organism: Carex parvula (assembly GCA_025461045.1). Lineage (NCBI taxonomy): Eukaryota > Viridiplantae > Streptophyta > Magnoliopsida > Poales > Cyperaceae > Carex > Carex parvula. The sequence goes on from JAJGRW010003433.1 coordinate 21,049, forward strand.
ATCAGTCCTGGCGGATCCAGGCTATGCCCAGGTGGTACGGGACCAGTGTGCCGCTTTAATTCTCGCGCTTGTGCGGTTCAACAAGGATGTATTTGTCGGGCCTGTGTTAATGGGGTCCACAATAGAGTCATTAGTCACCATTGCCTCCCCAGCTACTCTTCGGGCGCTAAATGGGTTAATTGCTGCAATTAGAAGCCCCCTAATTGACGAGCTACATTCTCGCGGCGAGTTACAGAGGTTGGTATTTCTCCTCTCTTCTCCTGATTTAGAGGTTCAGATTCGGGCATTGGAGTTTGCATTAAGAATTGGGTATTTTGGCCGAAAGGAGGCTGTGGAAGCAATGTTGGCCGAGGGTTTGATCAAGCGGCTGTTATGCCTCCAGCGATCCGAACTCGGGGGAGCTTTGATTGAAATAGACAGCTGGGATTTCTCCAAGGATGATAGTGGAAAGAATGACCACTGGATTCATGTAGGAAACTTCTTGAAGCTAAGGCAAGGAGGCAATAAACAGTTGCGTTTTCTCGAGGCACGGCCATTTGCAAGTGCAGTTGCACGGTTCGCCATACAGATCGAGGTTGGAGAAGGCCTGAGGCAGAGAGAAAAAAGTGAGATCAAGCAGGATATTTTGAAACGGGTCAAAGAGGCGGCGATCTCACCTGTCGAGGCTGCCAATGTGTTTGCCGAAGTGCTCTGGGGTTCTACACCATAGTAGTACTAATCGAGCCGGCACAGAAATTTGCTGGTTAATTGTCAGTACTAACAAACAGTAGGAACTGAGAGTGCCCCCGCCGTGCTACCAGTATCACCGAACCATGTGGCTTTCGGTGTGGTAGGGGATATTTGTGAACAGAACTAATGTTCTAATCGCAGGAAGGCGGGACCATGCTTTAGGATAGATGGAGATTTTTGGTATATTTGGAAGGGTTTAGGTGCCAGATAGCCAGAATATAAGTCTGTTGGAGGTTGTACTAATCATGATTTCAACATCAAAGATTGGTAAACCTGGGGCAAGGAGGTGAAGCCGTGGGGACAATGGATGCCTTTGGTAGTTGTACAAAGTTCATAGTTTAGTTTTATTCTGATGCAATTCAACCAAATTAAATAGCAGCAATCAATTTATTTTCCTCAATGTTTCTCAGCTTTCGTATTAATCTGGCCATATTTGGAGTTGTGCTGGCGTTTATTGAATTCAACTGCCTATAGAACTTAGCATAATATTAGAGCATATTCTGGGATCAATAATAAATGAAAGTGGGAAACTCAGCTTATCTCAAGCGATAATTGGATAATTAGATAGCGACTGGTAGCTTCTTTCTTACTGGAAACTTATAGAAGAAAGGCTGATAACTAGATAGCGATTGGTAGTTTCTTTCTCATTGGAAATTTATAGAAAAAGGCCTGAAATCTGTTATGCACTTTCACCTGTCTCTCTCATTATAGTGCTTCTCAAACTTATTAATTCGCAGTACAAATTAAAGAACTTATTTTAATAGTGGAAAAAGGTCACGTTTGGGATCAGCTGACAGATTGTATTGGAGTTTGTAACAACTTTTTACTATAAAGGAGTGACGTTTTGAGGTACTAACTACTAACGCCACGTGATCTCTTGACTCTTGTCCAGACTACATGTTTTGACTACCGTCGTAAAATAATATTGTTCGCAGATCGCAATATCTGCTATTTAACCATTTGAATTTTTGACCAAAATGTTTCAACTAAACCCATTTTTAACACTAGCTTTAAAAGATAAAATAATTCTCTTGATGAAGCCTGCTGATAATAGATAAAGAATGTAGAGACTCCGAGAGAAATTAACTTTAGAAGCTCAATAATTCTGCTTTCTATTACTTTGATTTTTCAAAATTTAGCTGCGCAGTTGTTGACTGTAAAAAAGGGATTCTAAGGAAGACTATAAGAGATGCTTGGAATATTCCTGATAATGTAGTGACAAAACGATGATGTTCAGAGAAGGAAGATAGTTATAAGTTATAACCACATGGATCTCATTAGTCATAACGTGACGAACCATTGGAGGATGACAGCCCGTAATATAAATAATATTGACAACACCGTCTCGTGAAGAGATAATTTATGGAAAAGAAAGTCAAATTTTTAAATACAAATTAAAATAATTGTGCAAAACTAGAGTGTGATGTGCTCACCAAGAGAATTTGGTGATTACAACTTTAAAAGTCTATCGGATTGACTTTCAACGACGAATCTAAACCGTTGAAATTCTTCTATTTCATGAATGATGCATATAATAGATGCAAACTTTTTAAAGTTTCGAATTCATTTCGTACAAGGTCAAGCGGTCAAAAAAATAATGAAAAATGAATACATAAAACAAATTATAAAATAACTTATAAAGATTCATTTTTTTGACTGCTTGATCTTGTACTAAATGAATTCGAAACTGTAAAGAATTTTTATGTACATGCAATACTTCATGAAGTAAATAGATTTCAACAATTTTGATTCGTCGTTTGAAGCCAATCAAATAGACTTTTAGAGTCGTGCTCACAAAATCCTCTTGGTGAGCACATCACACCATAGATTTGCTCTTATTACTGTGTAGCAAAAAATGCGGTTCGACACACGAGAATTGGCGCAAAACATGAAAACATGAAAACATGGAGGCAAGTGGTGTGGTGTGTGACATCAGCGATCTTGGAAATTATTCTGATGTTCATGTTTAGTTCGTGTGGCTCGGTGAAATATGCTATTGTTTCGGTCCAAATACAAGCAAGACGTACCACACTAGAAGCAAAACATAGTTTCAAATGGAGACAGGGTTGCCATCTGAATTTTATGGGGATGTTCCCGTTCTATTCATGAGATGGACTATTTTTATTTTGGTGGTTTTCATCGGTTTAAAGCTGGTCCATTTATTTTAAATGCTGTTCAAGTGCAACCTGAGAAAATGACTCTTTTCCAAACACACTGTTTTCTTTTTTAATTTCTTCAAACGGAGCAGAAACATGAACTATTATTGTAAAAACAAGTACCTCTTTTCCGAATTAACGACATGTATTGTTATGTACTTAGCTATTTAAATAATTCGACAGTAGGACATTCTTAAGTTGCATGTAATTATATAATTAAAGAATGGTGAAGATTTTCAGGTGTATCCGCGTCACTCGTCTAGCATATAACTTTTTAAGTGGAGAGGAGAGAAATTTGAGCACAGAGCTCTCTGTTTTTTTTTTTTTTTTTTGTAAAGCTTGGCAGCGGTTGCCAAGTTGTTTGCATTAATAAAATGTACAGCATCTTACATCAAACTGCAGGGCTACCAAAATACATCAA
>JAJGRW010003434.1:0-12092 GCA_025461045.1 Carex parvula
ACGACGCGAATATGATGGCATATGTGCGACAATAAGAAAATGAATCACTTGTTTCATAACCGACCACTTAGAAGACTGAATATTTATTTAAGAGGGAGGCTTCTATGGTCATGAAGGATCTGATTTGTAAAATGAGCATATTTTTATTTTTAAAAGTTCAAAAAAGGTCGATCCGACCGTTCAACATTATCTCCATATTAGAATGTACTTGGAGGTCAAATTTTACAGTTGTTCTGAATTTTTTACTATTTTTAAGTGTTTTACAAAACTAGTCAAATTCAGACCATTGAAGTGTTGTACCCATCTAATATCAGTAAAAAAATTCAAAAAAAGGTAAAATTTGACCTCCAAGTACATTGTAATATGGGAGAAAATGTTGACGGCAGATCGACGTTTTAACTTTGAAAATGAAAATATGCTCATTTTACAATAGGTCATTATGCCCGTAGAAAATTTGCCTTTATTTAAATAGGCTAAGTATTTTTTATTTTAATAAGAGTAAAATGTGTAACCTCATGAATTTATAATAAATTTTAATAGAATAGTCAATAAATTGGGTAGATTTGTACGTTATTGACATTTAGATACGTAAAATATGATATTGTGAGTTTTAGAGGGGTGGATATGTAATTTTGTGGTTTTTGTGAGGAAAAACAAGCCAAGAGTTTTTGTACAATTAAACTTTAGAAAGATAGCAAGAAAGTAGGAAAATAAATATTGTGGGTGAAACATGTAAATGTTGCCTGAGATCCTGACCGTCGGAAATCATTGCCTGTTCAGATCCGATGGTACGGTCCCAAAAACAGGGACCATGGTTGGGAATGGGAAGAGCTGGGCAGCTGGCAATCTGGCATTGTATTTGCATGCTATGCCCAGTTGCCCACTTGGAATTGATATATCTCGCACTTATTCGTGGCGCTATTCCCGACCTTATGACTAAATGGGAAATGGATAGACCGCTGCGATTATTATTGTAAGGGATCGGACGGTGCAGAATTTGAAATTTGATTGCGTATCTGGGATCACGTGAGGGTTGTTAAAGCCTCTGCGTGCGCCTGGAATGGTCAGGTGCTCTGCTTCTGCTTCTGCTTCTGCTACAAAGAAATACAAATACATTTATCATATATAGGTCACACAGGAGATGAGAGGTGTTGAGCTTTTTGCTGTTCTGTCCCTGTTTGTTTAGCTGCTAACAAACTGACACGTACTCAATTACTTGTACGGCATATGTTGTCATAGATAGCCGTAGAAAGAAAAGAAAAGTAACCTTGCGGTGCATTTTTCTCATCATTACTTGCGAAACACCGAGTTTCTTGTCAAGTTTTAAACCAAACATTTACATAATAACACATGAATTCAATTCACTAATTTATTATATTCCTATAAAGTGGAGCAGGTTATATGGGTTTTAAAGTTGTTGACATTCACTGGAATGGTCCCATCACAGATTATAGAAACTTAAAGATTCAACCTTGATTGTAACATTGAAAAGGAATAGGTGGAATAGAATAGATAGATATAGATATAGAGATAGATATATATATATATATATATTATTGAGGTGTTGTTTGCGAAAAAACAGTGCAAAATCATGCTGGCTCAGATTTATCTTTTACCTAAAAGACATCTTAAAGTCGTGCAATTTGTCATTCCGTTTTGTTTTTTTTTATCAATCAGTCGATCTCAGTCGTCGTTACGCGTAATAAATAATAATAGAGGAGATAATCCAGATTTTCAGGTTATATTGCATAGTCTGTCCACTGTCTGTCGGTTATTTGATATTTTAATAATATTTACAATTAAGTACAAGGGAAAATTGATTATTTGCCACTCCAAAATCTGATTATTTGAAAAATGCCACTCTGAAATTAGAAATCATAAAAATGTCACTCTAAACTTAGGTAATTTTTAATTTTGCCACAAATACTGTATTAGTCTTGTTAAAAAACAAAAGAATAATTAATGACCAAAATACACAAGGAATGGATCGGTTTTGTAGTTTGTGATTGTTATAAGGTTGGGTTAGTAGGAAGATCGATACACAGAGACATCACAGGTTTCACTGGTACCATTTACCAGTACCAGATCGGTACAATGAAGTTTCCCGAGCCGATGTCCTTCAATGGCTCGTACTTCTCAGTGGGTTCCTCTAATTTACGCAAGTTCTATGATTTGGGGAGGAGGCGACGTGTACTGGAGTGGAGGAAGGAGGAGAGAATTTTTGTTAATTGTATTTGAGGGGTATAATCGGAATACAGAAATATGTATTCAAAACAGAATATTTTAGTTAATTTTTAATAAAAATAGTATAAGAATTTTATAATTGTGGCAAAATTAAAAATTATCTAAGTTTAGAGTGGTATTTTTATGATTTCTAATTTCGGAGTGGTATTTTTCAAATAATCAGGTTTTGGAGTGGCAAATAAATCAATTTTCTCTAAGTATAAATATTTGAAAACATACAAGATTGTAGACTTGAGTCTCATTTCATATTTAAAAAAAAATAGTTAAATTGTTGATTGATAAAATATATATTTTAAATTTTAGGTTTATGATATGTGTAAATTATACATATATTATATTTTAAATAAGTGATTGCTACGGTGCTTTGAGAAGTAAAGAAAGTGTTTATTTCCCGCTCATATCTCCATATTCAAAGTTTAAATAGTCAATCCGAAATTCTCAACATGATCTTCATATTAATATGTGCTTGGAGACCAAATTTTACATTTTTTTTGAAAAATTTTTACTATTTTTTTAGAATTTTTTAAAATCAGTGTTTTTTTAATTTTATTTATTTATTTTTTATTTAATGAAAAGTTGTGATTTTCAAAAATTCTAAACAAATAGTAAACAATTTCCAAAAAATGTAAAATTTTGTTTCCAAGCACATATCAATAGGAATATTATGTTAAGAAGCTCGGATTGACTATTTGAATTTTAAAAATGAAGATATGAGCGGGAAGTAAAACACCATTTTTACTTCCCAAAGGACCGTAGCATCACTCATTTTAAATTTGCAGGGAAGAAAATCATACAATTTTATTAGAAAATTATGAGGTTTGGATAGGTTGTCAGAAAATCATCTGACCTGACAGCTTTTGCGAAGCGGTCCCCAAAATAGTCAAATATTTCACAAAATTGCTTTTCAAGACAATGTACTTGTTTCAAATGCATTAAATAAGTTTTGGACGATCCGTTATTTTGTATGAAAATTATTTTAAAAAACATACATTTAAGTATTTAATATAGCAAAAATCATTAAGTTTGTATATAGGAAATTCTAATTTTTTTTTCCCAACAGAAACTTAAAATTGTTAAGTAGTGTCCTTATCTTAAACAATTTTTGTTTCTCAATCACTTATTTTGATTAGATTCAAATATCTGTTTATTGTAACTTTTATCCTTTTAATAATATTTTATGGACTCAAAAGTCAAATCCAAACCCTTCTATATATTAATCTATTATCGTGCCATTTCTTAATAGAGGAGGGTTCAAATGCCTCCATTTTTCATGCCTCCATCATGCCTCCATATTTTAAAACTTTAATAACTCAAAATTTAAAACTTAAAAGTAAAAATAAAACCGCTGGATATGGTGTACATCATTTTATCTATACACGTGTAAAAAATTATGATATTTCAATTTTGTTTTGGTTGTCATCAAGAGCTTGTAAAAAACATACTAATGTGGATAATTTCTAGACGTTGATTTTTCAACTTATTGATTCACATAAAAACAAAATCGAAATGTGATAATTTTTTATGAGCACATAGATAAAATGATGTAGATCATATCCAACGGTTTTATTTTGACTTTTAAGTTATAAATTTTGAGTTATTAAAGTTTTAAAAAATAGAGGCATGATGGAGGCATGAAAAATGGGGGGTCCGACTCTGCTGCTTTTCTTACAGAAAAGCAGCGTCCTCCTTTTCTTTCATCTTGACCGTTCGATTTTATCTCATGGCTTAGATTACTTGAATCACTTCTTTTCTTTATTGATGATCTGACCGATTGCCCGTTCTCAGTTTTCTTATTATCTTCAAATAAAATAAACTTCACAAGCTTTTCACGTGCCTCTCTCTATATAATAATATATTAAGTTTGCCCATTCTTCCTGCCCAAATGAAATATTCTCTCTAGTGCGAAAGGGAAAAATCAAAGTGAAAGGGAAAATCTCAATCACTGTTAAACCCGATTTCAGGTGAGAAATCTCAATCGCTGTTAAACCCGATATCGCTACAAATTGCCTTTTGAGATGAGATCGTGCGATCGCGTCTTGTCTTTCCAGGTGAGATTGCTTGTGCCATTAATTAGGCGGGAGAATACATTCTCTAATTTAGAGCTTTTCCCTCCTTTCTTCTTCTTCCTCTCTCTCTACTTTTCAGATTTTATCCACCATAACAATATCTCTCATGCCTTCTTGCCTTTAATCAATCATAAGCCTTTTCTTTGTAAAATGGAGGTTCTTGATGAGATAGAATCTGTTGATTCAACTCCTCATGTTGGTATGGAGTTTGATACACTAGACGAAGCATGGGATTTTTGGGTTAGCTATGGAGGAAAGATAGGCTTTAATTCTCGGAAAGATTTCAAGAATCAGAAAAAAGATGGACCGATGACATCGAGAGGGTTTGTTTGTTCTAATGAAGGATATCGCATGAATGACAAACGGAATCGTGAAGTCAAAAGACCTCGAGCTGAAACTAGAACCGGATGCCTTGTTCGTTTTTCCCTCAAGTTGATACGGCAAACACAGAAGTACCGAGTCTATGACTTTTATGGGGAGCATAATCATGTTTTACAACGCCGTGAAGCAGTTGGTTTAATGCCATCACAGCGTAAGATTCCAGAACCTCTTGGTGTAATTATTGATTTAGCCGATGATTCAGGAATTAAGCCGAGAGAAGCGTATGAGCTGATGGGACAAGAAGTCGGTGGCCGGGCAAACCTTCCCTTTACTAAAAAAGATCATGCAAATCGTTTACGAGATAAGCGAAAGAAAAATTTAGCTCGCGGTGAAGCTGCAAGCATGCTAAGGTACTTTTATGACCAAACTTTGGAAAATTGTTCCTTTCAGCACACCGAACAGTTAGATGATAAGGGGCAGATTACAAATGTATTTTGGGCTGATGCAAAAATGCTTATTGATTATGCTCATTTTGGCGATGTAATAACATTTGACACAACATATAGCACAAATAAGGAGTTTAGGCCTTTAGGTGTGTTTGTTGGTTTTAATCACTTTAGGGAGATTACGGTATTTGGAGTTGCTCTTCTATATAGTGAAACGGTTGATTCTTTTAAGTGGCTTTTTGAAATTTTCTTAGCCACCCATAACAACAAGCACCCGAAAACTATCTTCACCGATCAAGACCAAGCTATGGCTACAGCACTAAAAGAGATAATGCCAAACACGTGTCATGGTTTATGTACTTGGCATATAAATCAAAATGCTATTAAGAACTTGACGGGCAAAAAGGAGAATGAAGGTGACAACATGATGATTAGTGGGAAAGAAATTCTAAAGGCATTCAAAGCTTGTATGTATGACTATGATGATGAAAAAGAGTTTCTAGATGCCTTTAATTCCTTAATAAGTAAGGTTCGTGGAGCGAGTGTGACTAGTGGAGATGAGGTCCATGAAGAGGAGACAAAGAGGAAGGCTAGTAAAAAGAAGGTTAAAAGAGAAAATTGGTTGAATTTCATATTTAAGGTAAAGGAAAAATGGGCTGAATGTTACATGAAGGATGTAGTAACATTGGGAATGCGAAGCACACAACTCAGTGAGAGTTTTAATCGGGATTTGAAAAGCTATTTAAAGTGGAATATGGATATAATTCGGTTCTTGAAGCATTTTGATAGAGTTCTTGTAGAAAAGCGTGAAAAAGAAGTAAATTCAGAGTACGAAATGAGAAAGAAGCAACCTAGAGTGAAGGCAAATATCCCGATCCTTCAACAAGCTGGTGCATTGTACACGCCGAAGGTGTTTGAAATCTTTCAAAATGAATGGGAGGTGTCCATGGCAGCTTTTGTCAAGTCAAAAATTGAAGGGCCATTAACAACTGAGTATTGCATTTGGATTAGCACATTTGGTAGTGATACTTGCTTGGATAAACATTTTCAAGTTGTTTTTAATCATGCTAATCAAGTGGTAATTTGTAGCTGCAACAAATTCAAGAGAGTGGGAGTTTTATGTGGCCACACTTTGAAGGTACTTGATGTGATGAATGTTAAGTTAATACCAGAAAATTACATTCTAAAACGGTGGACTAGGGAAGCAAGAAGTGAGATTGTTGAAGATTTTAATGGAAAAACTATTGTTGAGAACCCTAAGCTAGATTCCACAAACCGATATCGGGTTCTTGCCCGAAAGCTTCTTAAGCTAGCTGCTAGGGCATCTGATTTTGAAGAAGTCTCACAATTTGTTGATAAAGCCTCTGACATACTTGGTAAGAAAGTCGAAGAAAAAATTCGAAACCTTTCTAACACCTCATCTGATGGTGCTGATATTGTTTCTCTATTTCATCAACCAAATTTTGGACCAAAAGAAGATTGTTTGATGGAGAACTTAACCCAAAACTCAATTAGCTTCAAGAAAAAAGAAGGTAGAAAGAGTGGAAAACACTTAGAAAATTGGGTTCAAAAACTAACAAAAGGAAATAAAGGAAAATCAGCCAATGCAAAGGGACAAAGTGGAAATAATACCTCTGATAATGAACCACAACACCATATTTGTAAGGTAAAATTATACTTTTTGTAAATTAAAACTATACTATTGAAATAATGCCTCTGGTCAAAGTTATACCTATTTATAATTTTTTTTTCAGGGAGTTGAGACATCTAATTCACTTGTAGCAAAATCGGCAAAATCTGAAGAATATGGATATCTAAATAGCTACATACATTATCTAACGGTAGGATTTCTCTATATTTCAATTGAAAATAATTCTATAAACTAATTTCTAATCTTGTATTTTTTTATTTGAAATTATTAGGGGAGATCAAGTGATGCTTTCCCACCACTTTTTGATTGTATGGGAAGTGCATCTATAAGTCAGGTTCAATATATATAAAACATTGTTATTTCACTAAAATTGTACATTGTTATTTCAAATTATCTATTGATTTTATTTTCCTTTTTTGCAGGAGACAGCTGGAAGGGTCGATCATGGACCAGCTCCTCTTTCTGGTGAATTCATGATGCAAGCAGTTCAATGCACGGACAATGTTGAAGTCATACATAACTTTCTTTGAAGTAGTCCATTTTGTATTGAGGATATCTCATTTTGTTTATTTTAAAGAGATAGCCTCTTTTTGTGTGGCCTAAAGAGATTCAGATTTTTGTATAGAAATTAAATGAACTTCTAGCACATTGATCGGTTCACTTCATTGACTAAAGTGTACATTTTGTAAAACTCAAGGGCTGGAGTATTAATTTTGAATGTTTTATATGTGTTGTCCAATATTACAATATGTGTTGTCTGTGATTAAAATAGCACATTGTTTTGACCTGTTGTATAGGTGAACAAATAGAGCATATTGTTGATTATGATTAAAAGATTATGACAAAAGAGTAATTTGATCAAAAGAATATGAAACCAAGAGCTAGAAGTTGATTTTCACTTATTCTGACAAACGGGTAATTTGAGTAATAATAAATAATAATAGGGACCTAGTTGTAAATTTTCCACTTAGTCTGACAAGCTGAAACCTTTTCTATTTTCTATAAGTTGATTTTCAGATTTAGTCCTGATTATAGTTTGAACCAAGAATTAGAACCAAACTTGATTTTTAGGCTTTTTACCTATGTACCAGTCACCTATGAACCCTGTACCAGCACCTAGCACTCTCACACCAATACAATAAGATAGGTATGATGATTTATCTTGTCCAGAAATTTGATAGGTTTAGTCCTTATGTTTCATGAATTTCATGTTCAAAAATAATAATAAGAAGAATTTGTAAGGGCCTGTTTACAAAAGTTTGCATATCATTATCAGTTTTTTTTTTCTGACTTCCTTTAGGTCTCATATGTTTTAGAAGTTTCAATGAGTTCTTAAATTGGTTTTCATATTCTCATCATCTGAAGAGGTTTTAATTATAATATAATATGTGAATCTATTTTTTGTTTTTTAGTTTTCATATTCTCATCATTTGAGTCATTTTCACATTCTGGTATTTATCATTTGGGTTTGGATATAAGCATATACTGTAATTTCTCATCTTAACAGGGGCTTATTTGTGAATTATCTATTATAACGGAGTGAATTAGAGATACAGGTGAATAGCTTGTGAGAGAGGCACGTGAAAAGCTTGTGAAGTTTATTTTATTTGAAGATAATAAGAAAACTGGGAACGGGCAATCGGTCAGACCATCAATAAAGAAAAGAAGTGATTCAAGTAATCTAAGCCATGGGATAAAATCGAACGGTCAAGATGAAAGAAAAGGAGGACGCTGCTTTTCTGTAAGAAAAGCAGCAGAGTCGGACCCGAAAAATGGAGGCATTTGAACCCTCCTCTTCTTAATAACTATTTTATCCTTTTATTGTAATTGTACGATGATGGTTTTGTTGTCCCTAAAAGGGGAGTGACCGAGTCAGGCAAAAAGGTACATTAAAAAAATAAAGACACATCACACATCCAAGGAAGTAGGTACGGTGCCTGTGCCTGTGTAGCATATGCCTACAAGGCTATTAATTTGACCATTTTTTTGGCTTAGTAGGAGATAGATTAGCCTCCAATTTTTCATTTAAAACAATCAAAGAGTTCAATACAGAAGGTATTTACATTGAAAAAGGAAAATGGAGGCAAAGAAAAACACAAAAATCCATATTTAAAGGAAAATGGATAGCCATGGTAGCCATTACCAAGCTTTGAAAAAAAAAAAGAATACGTATCCTCTCAGATATCTCACCGAGTGTGTGATGAATTCGGATCCAGTGAAGTAACTCAATCTTTGGATTTTGAATTGAGACAGTCCGATACGAATCTGTAAAAATTCATCCCTGAAATGAGCGCACACATCCCGATGACGAATTCAAATTCCGAGACAATCTCGAGCGATGAATCGAATCGGACGGTCTCAATCCAAAATCCAAAGATTGGATTACTTTAGGGGATCCGGACCCGTGTGTGACCCATGTGTGCGGTGCCTATTCGGAGATAGCGCAAGGGCCAATATTATTTTTGCTTTGAAATTCATGCAGAACGTATTTGAATAGTTGAAATACACGAGGTCTCTTTAATATGTATGTTTAGATCTGGATAATCTGAACAGAGCCGGACTAATTCGGTCCGAGGTGAAATACACGAGGACTCTTTAATATTCGTGTGGATTGTGATCGGATAGGATCTAAACAGAATTATTATGTTACCTTTGAAGGATTTCATGACGCGTTAAGATGGTAAAAATTAAATTTTTTGACCCTTTTTCATGCATCTATAGACCTACTTTATTATATTAATTATATTCAAGTAATTCATATGCATGAATAATTATCTACTCATTCATCCATTACAAATCTATTTTCTAAAGAGAATTTGGATATACCTCTACCAAATATAAATTTGGTAAATAAAGAGAAGTTGTATTATCTTCTAGATTTCTTGAATACCTTCGTTTGTCGAAATGGCCTCCTAGTGTTAACTTTGAACTAAACAATGATTAGAAAAATCTTGCTAGATATCTTAATCTAATATAAGCTTAGAACCAAGTTAATAATCATTTTTGTTTTTCTAATAATCCTTGATTAGAGAGACTAATAATATGACAGGAAGAGGGGCGCCGACTGGAGAGAGGAAGAAAATATCATTAGTCATTATAATTCTGGCTACTGCTACAGCAATATTGCATGCATTATAATTCTATTTTACCAAGAGGCTAATAAAATATCATTAGTCATTATAAACGAGATGCAATGATACTATTAACATATGACTTACTCTCGCACAAGTTATATACAAGAAACTAATATTTTTATCACCACTAGTAATAAGTAACTTTGAATATTAATTACATTACATACTTCACATGTGAAAACAATTATATCTCATATATAAGAATTCAGAAACACGATAAAAACATTAATGATACTAACATAATCCATATAATATTTTAATTTGTTAGGTCTGTTCAGTATATGAAACACTTCATATACTCATGTTATTAAACAATAAGCCTTTATCAATATTTATAGAACTACAATATAATTTAATTAACATGACAAACATTTCATGGAATATTAATGTCCATGTTAATAATCAAGTTTGTGAATATTTTAGAGATTTATGTTGTCATCATATAGAGTTCTATGGTTCAAGATCAAAACATCTTCTTAAATACTTTTACACATAAACATAAAACTCATGTAACAAAATGCATATAACATTCAATTCATAAACTTAACATGTAAAAATAATCTAACATAAGATAATTTTTAGAACACAAAACTAACACTCTTAGGTGATATGAATCCCCGTAGCCTTGTCCTCCAAGATCATACGGTTTCTACTTTTCTTTAAATTCCAAAAACCTGTAAACAACCTGTGCAGTGTCGCGGGGATGAACGGTAAATTCATAACACTTGATAACTCAAAATTTTGAGTTTAAATTTGGACCGTCCGATATAATTTGACATGAATGTTAAAGGAGCCTGTACATTTCACTTCGAACCGGATATTGATCCGAAATCTTGTTGAAATTTTCAATTGCCTCTCTGTATATGTGAATTTTGTTCTTTGTTACTTGTGCATGCTCCGTAGATTCTGGAATTTTTAAAGTTAGCATAGTTTCAAAAATAATAAATAAATAAACCACAGTTTTTGAGTAATTCGAAATGTACCATGGTCGCACTGGCATTCTGCGACCCCATTTAATGGAGACATTCCGAAATTTTGTATATTTATTCAATTTTTCTTATACTTTGCTCTCTGTGTGAAAAGTCACAGGTTCGAAATCCGTGTGAGAACCCTTTTGTGGATATTAAATAATTAGGTGGAACTCAAAACCAATAAATTGAAATATGAGCAGGGTTAAACATCTCAATGTACTCGTGCTTCAATCCCACTTTACATTTTTATTTTATTTTTTTAAAGTTCAAACAGTCGATCTAAACCGTTCAACACGATCTCCAAATTAAAATGGACTTGAGACAAAATTTAATATTTTTTTAGAAACTTGTTACTATCTTTGAGATATGTAAAAAATTATTGTCTTTAGATGGTCCATAATCTTCTAAAAAACAGGTATCTTTTAATCTATTTAAAAGATAGTAAAATTTTGGTCTCTATGGACATTTTAACACGGAGATCATGATGAGCTATTTGAATCGATTATTTGAATTTTGAAAACAAAGGTAAGGATGTAAAAATTATTAGGGCACAAAAATCCAATGAGATGCGTTTGGCCAAAAAATTGTTTTGATTTGTCCTTCAACTATAAATGTCAACTTAGTCACTCAACATAGAAACAAAACGATGTTCGTCTCCAAATTTCTATTGGCCCCGTATCAGTTCATAAAGTTTTTTTTTTTTTAAAGTTGATAGACGAAAATATGAATTAAAAAAAAAGTACCATAATAACGAAATCCTCCGCATTGATATAGCAAATCCATTAATGATGAGTTATAGGAAGAACTAAGTGTTCTTAAGCTCACCACCCCTTTAATTTGTGAGCTTAACTCAAAAATCTATCGGATTGACTTCAAATGATGCATCTGAACTGTTCAAACTGATCTACTTCATGAGTGATGCGTTTACATGTCAAAATTTAAAATTTTTGAGCTAATTG
This sequence comes from Carex parvula, assembly GCA_025461045.1. Classification (NCBI taxonomy): domain Eukaryota; kingdom Viridiplantae; phylum Streptophyta; class Magnoliopsida; order Poales; family Cyperaceae; genus Carex; species Carex parvula. Next base: position 11,793 of record JAJGRW010003434.1, read on the forward strand.
TATGAAGTCCAAGCTAAAAAAAAGATGATTTATAGGTTAATTTTATGAGTTCATTTTTCATCATTTTTTTACTACTTGACTTTATACTAAACTAGTTTGAAAAATTATAAATTTAACATGTAAATGCATCACTGAAGTAGACCGGTTGCAACGGTTTGAATGTGTTTTTGAAGCCAATCCGATAGATTTTGGATTAAGTTCACAAGAGACTTGGGCGAGCTTAAGAACACCCTAGTTCTACCCCATGTATAGTATCTGATTTTTTATTAATCGAAGATAAATAAATAAAATATCGCGACA